>JACEVL010000005.1:2000760-2018260 GCA_020284085.1 Aporrectodea caliginosa | reverse complement strand
ACAGAACCCAATCAAGATCTCATGAAACAGATGCACTCATCAATCAACTGAAGGATGAAGGCATAGAAATCCTGAACTCTCAACTGGACAGACAGACTGTGGTCGTTTGGATCTGGTGTCGTTCACAAGCAGCCCTTGAACATATTCAAAAGCTGTACGAATCGAATCAGCTGAGAGATGTATTTGAAACTATTCAACCATCTACTTCAAAACTGATCAACATCGATAGGAATGAATTCAAGAAAACCGTTGGCACGTTTCCATGAACTCACTCTTCATAGGGAAAATTTAAAACGTGTAGCCAAGGCATAGAACTTAGTTCAATGAAAACACTAAAACAGCGTTAGTTAACAAACTTACCAGGATGTTGAGGCGGGAAGAGAAACCGTTTATTTATAATAATAGAGTGAAATGAATTGAAAACGGAGACCAACAAACAAAGGCTGGGGACAAATTATAGAGAGAGCAAGTGTATCTACCAAGCGAGTCGCTACATTATCGTCAAGCTACTCAAATTGTTTATGTTGCATAATATGAGTGAAATCAAGACATTACGGGAAACCATTATGAGGTGTTAGAACAAATTTGCAAATGGTACAAGTGGAAAAGGCCTGGGCCAGCAAGAGGCTTGCAGTGAAATCCGTTATGTAAAACGACAATAGTCTGAGATTAAAATGACAAGGGCATGAGAACAAGTAGGCTAATCGAGGTGTTGCTAATGGTTTGATGTTAAAAGATCGAAAGCGAGATATACAGGGTGGGCCAAAAAAAAGGAACCCCCTACACATTTTTACTAATATTTCGGCCAAAAGTAAAAATTTTTAAATCATGCTTTACAGGCTTAAAGGTAATTCATATCTACGTATAATTGCCAAATTTCACAAAAAAATATCGAACAGAACAAAAGTTATATCACTTTTAGTGAGTCCACCCACTGTTTTTTGATGGTTCAAAAACGTAACGCAACAAAAAGCAAAAAAATACGATTTTACTAAGTCACTTCTCAAATAATTGTAATCAAACAAACTTGATTATTGTTTCACAACTTGAGTTCAATGTGTCTACCACCAGTGCCCATACATGTTCTGAGTCTTTTGCAAAGTTTTGATGACTTTGTTGATGGGTTCCAGAGGTAAATCTTCCCACATCAACTTCAATGCGACCTTCAATTCTCTTATCGATTTTAGCTTTGGACGCAGATTGTGGTATTCTCCAGCATAGCTCCCGTTACGCGATTATCCATTTGTTGGAGTGTGGAAGATTTCTACCTTCCGCTGCCTTTACGACGTTCCAGAGCCGATCCCCTTTCATGAATGCGGAGGCATATTTTTTAACGGTAGGCCTACTCAGCTTCCACTGTTTATCAGGGCAAGCGGCGATTAGAGCTTTTGCTCAAAGACCTTGCTCATGAAGTGTTTGCATACGCATTTTGTCTATCACTGACACCTTGCCCATCTTGATATTTTAGAAATTTCAATGTCATTGTTTCAATAAAAATTATTAACCTGAAAAATTCTTTTATTTACCAACTTGATCGTCTTCTTGCTAAGTGACGTCACAGTGACGTGCAGTTACGCTGGTACCCCGTTTCTTTTCTAAATAGTAATAATAATATGTATCTGGTAATATCAAGTTTGTTTGAAAACAATTATTTGAGAAGTGACTTAGTAAAATCGTTTTTTGTTGCTTGATGTTGCGTTAAGTTTTTGAACCATCAAAAAACAGTGGGTGGACAAGTGGAAAAGGCCTGGGCCAGTAAGAGGCTTGCAGTGAAATCCGTTATGTAAAACGACAATAGTCTGAGATTAAAATGACAAGGGCATGAGAACAAGTAATCGAGGTGTTGCTAATGGTTTGATGTTAAAAGATCGAAAGCGAGATATATAAGCAGTAGAAACCTGCAGCAGCAGACAAACTCAGAACAATAGACAATGAAAGAGACAATGAGCAGCAAACTTAATTAATAAATAGTAACACCTGCAAGATGAGCAGAACAATAAATGCATAAATAATAACACTTGTAGTATGCACTTAAATTCTAATTATATATATACAAATTAGTAAGATTAAAATAGCATAAAAACAAACATTAATAATTGAAAACTAGCTAACTATTAACAGTTAAATTTAATACAATATTAATAAATAAATTAAAAAAATTATTACGATAAAAATATAATTGCGCAATAATGATAATTTTGTTTTTATTTCAGTCGTGTGTTCGATCTCAATTAACTTCACTCATAGAATTGACGCAGGAAGTAGGGAAAGCATTGGTGGAGTTACTAAACTGCGAAACGAGATCTATATCCTCTGTTTATCATATTCTTATAATCCAAACAAAATTCGTGTCTTTGAGGATCGAAGTCCATTTCGTCTTCAGATTGTAATCGAAATAAAAGACATTAAACATGCAAAGGCCATTGGATCCAGTGAGAAGGAAAATTGTCTCTACGTCTGTGACACAACGAGCATGTGGAAAATAACACGAAAAACACGTGACCAACACAAAATCATCCGATGGGTGAACCCAGATTTTCTTCTATCATTTGACCATTGGTCCGTGTCCAAAGATGGTCACTTATTGATAGCCCATTCTAGTTCATCCATTCTATGGATCTACGGATCAGACGCAAAACTTATTCGATCTATTCAGTTACCAAGAGACATCGATACGCCAATTCGTGCATTGGAAACATCCATCGGGAATTTCATCATCATTCACAAATTGATTGAAAAGGAAGATGAGAGGGAGAGTTGGTCAAATGGGAGACAGAAGGCAATGAAGTGGAGCATAAGTGAATTGTCCAGAGATGGGCAGATGGTGATCCGTAGTTTTATACCTTTAAATGAAACACAAAAACTGCTATCTTTATCAGACCAAAATTTTTTACTCGATTCAGACGATCGAGTGTTTATCACTGACAGAAGGAATGGTAGAGTGATTCTCTTGGATTCCGATCTCAAATGGAATCGAATTCTTTGTACAATAAAAGAAGAAGAACCGAAAGTCAGCTTTTATTGGAGTCTGTGTTACGACGAAGAAAAGAAACAACTCATCGTCGGAGAATTTCATAGAGTTAATATTTACAGCTAAAGTCGAAATAAACTCACTTTTCGTGCATAGATTCTGACTATCAAATATATCCCCTTTAAAAATCTTCCTATTTATGAGATAAATCTACTAATTTCATTACTGTATTTTGAATAATAAGTAGTGGTGGAATAGCCGGTACTGGAAGCAAGACCTACCTTCGACTGCCGTTATCAGAATCAACTGACCTAGATACCAAGAATCATTTGAAAGGTCGCTTCTTTATTAGAAACAATACCGAGACTACAACTACCACTATTGCCACGCCTGTTGTTGGAGGAGGCTAGCAGCCAAGTGGAAGACGAGCCAGCCCACCCACCTCTCATTGCATATTCTATAGGTACAATAATAATCTGCCCTACAGCTAAGAGTGTGAGAGCTAGGGTTATGGTTAGGGAAAGACTAGAAGTCAGTGCACGGGAAATAGCAAGAGGAACACCCTACTCACTTTGAGCATTGGAAGCCCAAAAATCGTTTGAATATCCTATAGCCAAAGCCTATACCAAAATAAGCAAGGCTCTGCCAGAGAGTCCTTAAGCAATTGAAATTTCATTTCAATTAATTTCTTTTACTCTCTGACTAATAGATGGACAAGCTTCCATGCATTGTAAGTAAAGTTGTACTGTTATTTGCTCAACCAACATCACACATACACACAACCAACCAACCCACTAGCCATTTCTTTTCGAAAGCCAACGAGTTATTTGAAGTATGCGACTGTTTTGTTGTTGCCACCTTTTGACTCTTTTTCGATAAAGACGTAGGACTACAGTCGTTGCTTGGATTGCAGACACTCTGTTATTATTTATCACCGCTGAAGGATGACAGTCGGAAATTTGGGAAGACTGTCGATTCAGATTACGAACACGTGTTTGTCAACGATATGTATTTTAAATGGAGTGAAAAATCTGTTATAAACGGTTACTTCATAAGATGCCACTATATTCTTGGAAGATATTTTCTAGCAAAATATTTAAAAGTCAGATGTTGTATCGACTGCAATCTTCCGTATTCAGAAGCAATGACTGGATTTTCTGCTCAGAAAACTAATCGTCCGTTTGAGAACATCATTCGCAGATTTCTTCTACGAAAGCTTCATAATTATTATTAAAAAGTAATTAAAGAGTTTATTCACGGCAATGACCAAATTATGTTTTCGTCTGAACTATGTGTTTTTTTCGAAATATGTTATGCTGAATACTTATACTTACTTCAACGGTATTGTAACGTTACCAGTACCAGGTTTAAGCTATCACCGTCGTAGTGTGGAAAAGCAAAATCTTACATGTCACTGCGGGGATAGGAGACCTTCAAGTTTTAACCGTACGCCAGTTTCATTATGGTTAATCGGAGACGGTTCCCGTATTCTTGCACTTGGCCACAAGAGAGGAAGGCATTTCAGAGGAAGGACACAGTTACAGCGTCATCAACTCTTTGAGCTGCGTTCGACACGTGACAATAACTTCTCCAACCATTCAATTATCACTTGCATGAGAATGAATTGTTGTACGTCTTGTATGTGTTCTTCGAAGGGGCTATATATTCTTTATATTACATTACGCTACAACACGTTACAATAACGAACATTAACGGAGAAATGGAGTGGCTTGCAAGACGTCGCCTTAAGAAAAGCCTGCCCAAAAGTGGCTATCCCGTACAGGTCACTAATGCTAATTCCGTACACGGCGAAGTCGAGCGTTCGTACAGAAGGGCAGATAAACACACAGACATACAGACAAACTGACGGTTAGACAGACGGACGGGCAGACAGACGGATGCAAAGAGAAGGAGACTTATAGATGTACAGATAAACAGACGCACATACCCAGAGTCAGATAGACATATAACAAACACATTGAAAATGCAGACTGAGAGGGAGAGAGAGACAGACAGAGAGAGACGGATAGACAGATATATATATATATATATATATATATATATATATATATATATATATATATATATATATATATATATATATATATATATATATATATAGAAAGACAGTAGATTAGGCAGACGTACACACCAACAGACAGACGAACCTGTAAACGAACAGACAGAGATAAACAGATTACAAGAGGGATGATCATATAGACAGACAGACAGACATACATCTAACAAACACATTGAAACTGCAGACTGAGAGATAGCGAGAGAGACAGACAGGCAGAAAGAAAGAAAGACAGACGGATAGACAGATATACATAGAAAGACAGTAGATTAGGCAGACGTACACACCAACAGACAGACGAACCTGTAAACGAACAGACAGAGATAAACAGATTACAAGAGGGATGATCATATAGACAGACAGACACATGAAGAATCAGCTTCCTTTACACATAAACCAAAAACTCCCCAAATTCCTCCCTCACCAATTCCTTCGAAGGGAGATGAATCCACTGTTGTTTTTTTGGATCATGGTGGCCGATTGTTTTCAGAGTTCGGACTGTAGCGCTGAGAATGCGATTTGGAACCTCCATCCTGAGACGGTTATTGCGTAGGGACCTTGAACAGCTACTTCACTCTCAGCGCCGTTGATGCTCTATCGAATGGTCGTTTGCACTTCTGACCTTTGGAAGGAGGGTGATATCAAATAATAACATATTGGCATATATCCTACCCTCTTCGATTTGATTTGCCAATTTATTCGCTAACTAGCTACAGAAATGAAACTTTACTTCTATATTTTAAACTGTGGATCCAATCCAATCGCCAGATCCTCCACCTTCATCATAAGAACCTCTATTGAACATTTAAAAATATGTCTTGCATACATAAATATATAAATTAAATATTAACCTACGTATAGTAAGAGACCGAGAACAGCCGCCTGTCAAATATCGCCGTCTCACCTGTCAATGACGAGAGAAGAGAAAGAACAATTATACGAAAATAAACAGAAGCCTCGGTAGCTTTAACCCTAGGGCTACCAAGCTTTTTTTGTAACACGGACTACCAAGGGGGGGTGGTTACCACCCCCCCTGGATTTCGTGTTTGGTTTTACATATCATAACTTGTAATATAGCATTGGATTCAGCATTCATTTCTGCACAGAATGGTATATTTAGTTGTACATTATGTGAATGCACCTCGAAATTACATCACTTTTAACAACGGAACCCATTAATTAGCAATATTGTATATTATTGCGTACATTTTGTACTTTTTGGATAAACAAATATAAGATTATGTGTGTTTTGAAACTAATCTATGTATAAAAGATACACAAAATCATCCCTACACATGTTTATATAGTATAAATGTACATCCATACATATATATCCATACATATATATCGGTTTACGTTGTAATGCTGTATTCAGCCATTTTCACACAGATTACGCGTATTATTATTTATTTTGATCACTTCCGGTATTCAAAGACAAAGATGTAGGTATGCAAATGAAGCCCTTCATTCCCTCTAAAGAATGGTATCTTTGTTTCTCTTCCAGGAAGACAAATGAATACACTACAGACAAAAAACTAAGGGGAAGTCCTTCCATTCAGCCATTTTTCACGCATATTACGCGTATTATTATTTATTTTGAGCACTTTCGGTTGTCGCAGGTCAACTCAGTGACCATAGAAATGTAGCCCCACATTCCCTCTATAGAATGGTAAAATTTGTGTCTCTTAATATTAAATGACGGATAAGATATAGTCGAAAATCTAGGGGCGTGGTATCCACCCCCTGGTGCCTCAGGTATATTGGGTATAACTTTTGAACGGTGTGAGATATCATCTCACATTTTACCTCATAACGTGTGTAAATGAACCCCCTACAGCTACCTAAAAGGTCAAATTTTTATTCCATACGGAAAAAGTTTGAGATGAAAAAACCTAGGGGGGTGGCAACCACCCCCTTGGTAGCCCGAGGGTTAAGATGTCTCTAATCATTGGAATTCGTTTCTAAACACATCAAAGGCAGCCAAAAGATGTCTTTGAACTTTCTGAATAATACCACAAATATCGCCAGATGCCCTTCTTCCCACCACCACAGAAACAATCAATATCGAGTCTTTGTACTTTGCCAGCAACCCATTTGGGTGCCATCGAATTATTATTATGGGTATGATGGAAAGGTTGAGCTAAAGGGGGGGTCCATAGTGTAGTGGTAACATCAGTGGCGTGAAGAGCAGTAGGTAGCGGGATCACTTCCCGAACCATCCCTCAGCCTATCATTCGCGAGATGGTGCGTTGGTAAAATTAGATGTAGGACGTCATGGGCGCCTTGCATGGCTGCCGAATAGAGTTAAATTCGACTCCTGTAATAACTTGTGATCATCAGTTCATACTGATTTGTAATCATCCTGCATTGTGTCAGTTTGAAATTAAACGAAGATTATTATTATTATTATTTTTGTTATTATAATGGTGTAATGGATAGAGTGCAGGACTGTCATCTGAATGGTCGGGTGGTTCAAATTCCAGGCCATGGCAGAACTTTCTTTCCAAATGCCCGCTCCACTTGTGCCCTATAGGCAGGCAATGCCACTATAGTGAGAACACTGTCCGTGAGAAGATTAATGGAGCTAAATCATCTTATAGCATCTGTGCGTATTTCGTTGCATTGGCTTTCTGTTCAGCCAAAGATTGGTGTCAAATTGCGTCTCCTAGTTTAAAAAAGCACTGAACTCTGGTCGCTAGGTATCGTTAAACTCTCGTTAATGATCTGCCTTCCTTGGACACATTCAATACGTCTTCCATCGGTCTTATAAATAAGTCATTCGCGTTCTGAGCAGTAATATGCCAGAAAATAATCTTTGTCGGCGGCTACGGCCTATGTTGTCATAAGCTGCCGTTAAAACGTGGATCCATCCACATTGGTAGATTGCTCCCACTCCCGTATAAATTGATTGTAACATAGATTGTCAATAACCCATTTGTGTGTCTTCGAATTGCTATGGAAATACTGAAATAGTATTTATCTCCAGTTTACGTCAGTGCCGTGCTGCGCGTAAGTCGAGGTTAAGAGAATGAAGTCGCTAGCGCTTCTTACCAGTGGCTGCCTCTAGGGTTAGCCTAAATGAATGCTCTTCTTTTTTTATGTCCATCATAGTCTGTCTCTATGTCTTAGTGGACTGATCTTACGGATGATATTAACCTGATATTAAGGTTTGGTTTTGGAGTGCCATCGGTTGATGCTTTGTGATTTAGAAACCGGTGCCTTAGGAATTGCTAATCACAATTACAATCTGATATTTGCTCGTATAATTTATATTATGCAGATATAAATACAGGGTGCATGGTCCAAAAAAGTAACCCCTAGGCATTTTTGCTAATATTTCGGGTGAAATTAAGAATCTTTAAATCACGTTTTACAGATTTAAAGGTAATTCATATCTACGTATAATAGCGAAATTTCACTGAAAAGTTTATATGATTATTACCTCAAAATGTGCGCAAACGAACCTCCTACAGCTACCAATAATGTCACAATTATATTCCATATGGAACAGGTTTGCGAAGCAAAAACCGCAGCAGGGGGTGGTAATCACCCCCTTGACCCCTAGGTAGCCCAATGGTCAATAATTATTATTTATATATGGCTCAAATCTCTTTTGCTGCAGCGTGTTCAATGTATTCGCTAGATGACAGTATATACGTTCTAAGAGTTCAGCTTAGTTTTCATTTTGGCGAATACTTTCATCGTCGCCATTTTGTGCTGTTTCAGTTTACCCCAGATTATGGAGAAATTCGACTTTAATGCCAAACCTGGTTAGATTATATAATTATGTGGATATAATTTATTGGACAGGCACATTTAATTAAAGTCAACGAGAGATTTGCTAAACTGTGGTTTGATCTTAATGTTTAATTCCCCGTAGACGATGTCTGGAAAGTCATTCAGACGAACACCAGACCACTAGATGGCGTTAGACGCAGGTCCTTGTCATGCATCGTTCTTTGTAACTTGTTGTTTATAACTCGTTGGTCAACAAGCCTAAAATAAGCAAAATAAAGTCGGGCAATTGAGCAATTTTACGCTTTACCATCAGTTCTATAGAACGACCTGCATTTTAGCGTATTTTGCGGTAAACGTGTAGTTTAGCGCAGTAAATTATTCGCCATTGCATGGGTTTTAGCTTTGGTCGAATACAAGTTGGATTGATGTAAAGAAATCATGTTAAATAGAAGTCAGTTTGATGAAAAATAATTATTGTTTAAAAAGAAGGTGAGTTTGATGAAAAATAAGTGTTTCGCAAATGAAGGCTGAATTGATTAAAAGGATTGCTGCCTAAATAGACGTTGGGTTGTTTAACAGAATCTTAATAATAATAATAATAATAATAATAATAATAATAATAATAATAATAATAATAATAATAATAATAATAATAATAATAATAATAATAATAATAAAGTCTTTCTGGAACGGCCTTATCCCCGGGTGGGCGGATTTTCACGGAGTGATGTTTTTCATTGATTTTAACATTATTTCCTGCTTTTTTCGCACGTTTTGAGATTCTTTTTCACTGTTATCATATTGCCCCATTGCGACGGTGGGTAAATCTCACTTTTGATGTGCATTTGTTGCCTATTTGGCCACTTTTGTCTGCGCTGTTTAGATGGGCGATATTACCGGATAGAACTATGTCGAGGCGGTCCAGTCAGTCACAACAGACCACGGAACGGCCGAATAAAGCGAGTGGAGCGTGCAGCCGTTGTCTGGCAATTCGACAGCTGCACTTTCGCGATGGCACAGTCCACCTTCACGGTCCCCGAAACAACCCATGCCCCGGTTCTCGTCTGCCACCTTTGTCGGCGGTGCAGGCAGGGACGGGAGACGACGTTCAGACCAGTGGCCGGAGTGAGGGCCATTCAGTGACCGATTCAGAATGCAACAGTCTGACCAAGGCAGCAGAGGTCGACGTGTTGGCCGGCAGCAGAGACGTGGAGATGAAAATGTCTCAACATCCTAGACAACAGAGAGGCAAACTGTTGAAATACATCCCGAAAGGAGCTCGCTTCCTCCTCTCTCGGTCACTGACTACAATTCTGCAGGCCATTACTGACAACCCAGATAGCATTGAGTCATGGCGTCAACTTTTATGGTTCGCCCCAACCATCTTGACTCAACCAACACGTGCTGGACGAAGACGTAATCTGGCTAATGTGGTTAAGAAACGAATTGAAATGCAGGACTATCTAGTGATGGAGGAGGACGATGAGATGGATTCTAAACCACGCAAGAAAGGCCCAGGTCCAAAGGAACTACTTCTGGCTGCAGTGACATCTAAGCTGGAGGAAGGAAATATCCGGGCAGCCACACGAATATTATGCAGCCGAGACTTCCCAGTGCCGGCTTCAATGGAGAACTTGGCAGCAATGCAGGATAAGCATCCAGCCGACACTCGTGCAGACAACCTGAAGGAACTGCCAGACCCATTGAAGGTGGATTCTTACCAAGCGACAGAGAAAGAGGTTGCTGATGCAGTGCGTTACATCCATTCATATATGCATGCACAAATATATACAAGTACAAACATGCACACATATACATATTATATCCATCCTTCCATACATGCATGCATGCATACATACATACATACATACATACATACATAGCCTACATGCACGTATATACATAAAAATATACATCCATACATATATGCATGTATATTAGGGTGTTTCTTATTTTCCAACTTTGGATTTCTCAAAGTCTCACCCCTAAACTTGTTCCTTTGGTCAAATTAATAGCTTGTACAAAATTTTAGTCAATTTGGTTAACATTTAGGGATCGCTCAACAGAGTTGAATTTCTTGATGTAGGCCTATGCATGTTTTCGGTCTTCAACACAAACTACGCAATACAAATAGGAGTTCAATAATACAATTTAGATTTTTTTGCTTCTACCTATTTATTTCTTTTGTATTTTACTTATCTATTTTGTTCAACAATAATAATAAAATATTATTGTTATAATTATTAATAATAATAATAGCAATAATAATTATAATAGAGATTCGAGTGCCATAGTTCGTATAAAATCGATAAATCAGAGAAACAATTCAGAAGCACTGTATGATTGTTATATTTACTTCCAATCCTCAATACTAACTTACAAGGAGCTGTTGGTGGACTCACAACACCTGCAAGCTGTAGAAAGAGGGCACGAGTTAACATTATGACAGCCAGCTTATGGCTGCAGTCCTCAATTGAACCAAATTGAGCGACAGAAAGGCAACAGTTGCTCAAAGTCTTGGTCATGATGTCTATGAGTTAAATATCAACCATTCTTCAATTCGCAGAAGAGCACAGCACTATCGAACTAAAATTGTTTCACAGCTTAAAGAACAGTTTCAAGGAAATGTCTCTCTTGAGATCCACTGGGATGGTAAACTCCTGAGATACTTCCCTGGGCAGGATGTTGTTGATCGATTGCCAGTAATTGTTGCAGGAGCTGGAGTGAACCAGTTGCTTGGTGTTCCAAAATTGACTTTCAGTAGGCTACTGGTGAAGCTCAGATCTCAGTCGTAGCCCGTTTGATAGGAAATTGGTGCCTTGTAGATCGCATTGCTTCCATATGTTTTGATACCACTTCCAGTAACACAGGAATTAGAAATGTCGCTTGTGTTCTGCTGGAACAGAAACTCGGGAAGAATCTTTTGCACCTGGCATGTCGGAACCACATAATGGATTTAGTTCCAGCTGCAGCCTTCCACGACAGTTTGCATTGACCTCAGGGCCAGACGTTGCGACCTGTAAACGTTTCCAGATTAACTGGAACAACATTGATCAGACCAGATATGACCTGAAGCAGCTCATGAAGAGGTAACAAGTCTGCTGAAAGATGACAAGGACAGCCTGTTGGCATTTTCTGAAAGCCAGCTTCACTATTATCAGCCCAGAGATGATTTTTCTCCTGGAGCCATACATCATGCCAGATGGATATCAAAGGCAATGTAGTCTTTAAAGATGTGGATGTTTCACGGCCAATTTAAAAGAAGAAAAGGGACTCCGGAGCATGTGCATCTTCATTGTTCGAATCTGTGTCAAGGCCTGGTTCACTTCTCCAAATCCAATTGCATCTTCAAATCATGATCTCCTTTTCCTTCAGCTCTTGGACCCGTACGAAACAGTGAACAAGTCCATTGCCAATGCCAGAAGAAAGAAATTTGCTGATCACCTTTGGTATCTCAGTAAAGAACTCACTGGCTTTGCCGTTTTTATGCGACAGTGCCTGTTGAATCCAACGAGCAGTGGTAAAGGAAATTAATGAGAAGAAAGGTTTTGAAGAGCCTGTAAAACGGGACAAAATATATAAGGCAATGCCAAAACATGCGAATTGAGGACTCGTGACAAAAATACGATGCAATTCTTCTGCCGGCTTGGAATTTCGGCTGGATTCCTGAATTGTGACCGGGACTTATGACGTCATCGAGACGATTACAAGGATGCCATCAAGACTGTTGAACATCTGAGGTTGTCATTGGTACTGCTGAAAGAGGCGTTGCCCTCATTGAGGAGTAGGCCCTACAGCAACATTATTATGAAGAAAGAAATCAGAAACAGTATTGATTTCAAGTCGTCCAGGGACACCGTCGACTATTTCCAACTTGCAAAATAGACTTCTTTCCTGCCAGGTCATTGCCAGGAAATTTTTAGACAAGTAGACAATAGGCACTCATCAGTAGACCTGTAATCAATCTTCCTAGACTCTCTACAGATAATGATTGTTAATTCTTCTTTAGTTTAAACTTGCTGATATCAGTCATGGAAATAAAATAGAGCACAGAACCATAAAGTTGAAAGAATGTCTAGAGCAGGCCCTCTTAAACTACTACTATTATAATTGCCCCTGCAGAAAGATTAAACCGACAGTGAAAGACTTGGAGAGAGCAGATCGCAAAGACGTAAGCTTTTGCGAATGCGAGAATACGATCAGACACAGAGGAGACTCGTGTGCACAAGCAGAACGGAAGACTCAGCGCTTCAATCCACAATCACCCAGCTTTTTCTATCAACATTGTCTAAGTACTCACCCTTCAACTGAAACACTATTTTCAAGCCAAACTTGACACCCTTACAGTAGAAATCCATTGCAAATAGTGTTGTTACTGGACCTTTCAAATGAAGTACTCATCGTCTGAGTATGTCAGAGCCTTTTATAGGACTTGAAGAGCACCCTTGGTACTTACCAAAACCACAATCACCCAGCTTTTTCAATCACTCTTCTCTGATTGCTCACCTTGCAACTGAAACATTATTACCAAGCCAAAACACACAGTAGAAATCCATTGCAAATAGTGTTGTTACTGGACCCTTCCAATCAAGTACTCATCGTCTGGGTATGTCAGAGCCTTTTATAGGACTTGAAGAGCACCCTTGGTACTTACCAAAACCACAATCACCCAGCTTTTTCAATCACTCTTCTCTGATTGCTCACCTTGCAACTGAAACATTATTACCAAGCCAAAACACACAGTAGAAATCCATTGCAAATAGTGTTGTTACTGGACCCTTCCAATCAAGTACTCATCGTCTGGGTATGTCAGAGCCTTTTATAGGACTTGAAGAGCACCCTTGGTACTTACCAAAACCACAATCACCCAGCTTTTTCAATCACTCTTCTCTGATTGCTCACCTTGCAACTGAAACATTATTACCAAGCCAAAACACACAGTAGAAATCCATTGCAAATAGTGTTGTTACTGGACCCTTCCAATCAAGTACTCATCGTCTGGGTATGTCAGAGCCTTTTATAGGACTTGAAGAGCACCCTTGGTACTTACCAAAACCACAATCACCCAGCTTTTTCAATCACTCTTCTCTGATTGCTCACCTTGCAACTGAAACATTATTACCAAGCCAAAACACACAGTAGAAATCCATTGCAAATAGTGTTGTTACTGGACCCTTCCAATTAAGTACTCATCGTCTGGGTATGTCAAAGCCTTTTATAGGACTTGAAGAGCACCCTTGGTACTTACCAAAACCACAATCACCCAGCTTTTTCAATCACTCTTCTCTAATTGCTCACCCTTCAACTGAAACATTATTACCAAGCCAAAACACACAGTAGAAATCCATTGCAAATAGTGTTGTTACTGGACCCTTCCAATCAAGTACTCATCGTCTGGGTATGTCAGAGCCTTTTATAGGACTTGAAGAGCACCCTTGGTACTTACCAAAACCACAATCACCCAGCTTTTTCAATCACTCTTCTCTGATTGCTCACCTTGCAACTGAAACATTATTACCAAGCCAAAACACACAGTAGAAATCCATTGCAAATAGTGTTGTTACTGGACCCTTCCAATCAAGTACTCATCGTCTGGGTATGTCAGAGCCTTTTATAGGACTTGAAGAGCACCCTTGGTACTTACCAAAACCACAATCACCCAGCTTTTTCAATCACTCTTCTCTGATTGCTCACCTTGCAACTGAAACATTATTACCAAGCCAAAACACACAGTAGAAATCCATTGCAAATAGTGTTGTTACTGGACCCTTCCAATCAAGTACTCATCGTCTGGGTATGTCAGAGCCTTTTATAGGACTTGAAGAGCACCCTTGGTACTTACCAAAACCACAATCACCCAGCTTTTTCAATCACTCTTCTCTGATTGCTCACCTTGCAACTGAAACATTATTACCAAGCCAAAACACACAGTAGAAATCCATTGCAAATAGTGTTGTTACTGGACCCTTCCAATCAAGTACTCATCGTCTGGGTATGTCAGAGCCTTTTATAGGACTTGAAGAGCACCCTTGGTACTTACCAAAACCACAATCACCCAGCTTTTTCAATCACTCTTCTCTGATTGCTCACCTTGCAACTGAAACATTATTACCAAGCCAAAACACACAGTAGAAATCCATTGCAAATAGTGTTGTTACTGGACCCTTCCAATCAAGTACTCATCGTCTGGGTATGTCAGAGCCTTTTATAGGACTTGAAGAGCACCCTTGGTACTTACCAAAACCACAATCACCCAGCTTTTTCAATCACTCTTCTCTGATTGCTCACCTTGCAACTGAAACATTATTACCAAGCCAAAACACACAGTAGAAATCCATTGCAAATAGTGTTGTTACTGGACCCTTCCAATCAAGTACTCATCGTCTGGGTATGTCAGAGCCTTTTATAGGACTTGAAGAGCACCCTTGGTACTTACCAAAACCACAATCACCCAGCTTTTTCAATCACTCTTCTCTGATTGCTCACCTTGCAACTGAAACATTACCAAGCCAAAACACACAGTTATTACCAAGCCAAAACACACAGTAGAAATCCATTGCAAATAGTGTTGTTACTGGACCCTTCCAATCAAGTACTCATCGTCTGGGTATGTCAGAGCCTTTTATAGGACTTGAAGAGCACCCTTGGTACTTACCAAAACCACAATCACCCAGCTTTTTCAATCACTCTTCTACTCATCGTCTGGGTGCTCACCCCTTGGTACAACTGAAACATTATTGCAACTGAAACATTATTACCAAGCCAAAACACACAGTAGAAATCCATTGCAAATAGTGTTGTTACTGGACCCTTCCAATCAAGTACTCATCGTCTGGGTATGTCAGAGCCTTTTATAGGACTTGAAGAGCACCCTTGGTACTTACCAAAACCACAATCACCCAGCTTTTTCAATCACTGAAGAAACATTATTACCAAGCCAAAATACACCTCCATTGCAAATAGTGTGTTACTGGACCCTACCAAAACCCTTGGTACTTACAAAACCACATCACCCAGCTTTTTCAATCACTCTTCTCTGATTGCTCACCTTGCAACTGAAACATTATTACCAAGCCAAAACACACAGTAGAAATCCATTGCAAATAGTGTTGTTACTGGACCCTTCCAATCAAGTACTCATCGTCTGGGTATGTCAGAGCCTTTTATAGGACTTGAAGAGCACCCTTGGTACTTACCAAAACCACAATCACCCAGCTTTTTCAATCACTCTTCTCTGATTGCTCACCTTGCAACTGAAACATTATTACCAAGCCAAAACACACAGTAGAAATCCATTGCAAATAGTGTTGTTACTGGACCCTTCCAATCAAGTACTCATCGTCTGGGTATGTCAGAGCCTTTTATAGGACTTGAAGAGCACCCTTGGTACTTACCAAAACCACAATCACCCAGCTTTTTCAATCACTCTTCTCTGATTGCTCACCTTGCAACTGAAACATTATTACCAAGCCAAAACACACAGTAGAAATCCATTGCAAATAGTGTTGTTACTGGACCCTTCCAATCAAGTACTCATCGTCTGGGTATGTCAGAGCCTTTTATAGGACTTGAAGAGCACCCTTGGTACTTACCAAAACCACAATCACCCAAATCACCTTCAATCACCCAACTGAAACTTTTTCAAAATACACTGCAGAAATCCATTGCAATCAACCCTACTTCTCTATGAGTGCTCCACCACCCAGCTTTTTCAACTGAAACATTATTACCAAGCCAAAACACACAGTAGAAATCCATTGCAAATAGTGTTGTTACTGGACCCTTCAAATGAAGTACTCATCGTCTGGGTATGTCAGAGCCTTTTATAGGACTTGAAGAGCACCCTTGGTACTTACCAAAACCACAATCACCACTTTTTCAATCACCCAGCTTTTTCAATCACAGTAGAAATCCATTGCAAATCTGGACCCTTCCAATCAAGTACTCATCGTCTGAGTATGTCAGAGCTCACCCAAAACCACAATCACCCAGCTTTTTCAACTGAAACAACTATTACCAAGCCAAAACACACAGTAGAAATCCATTGCAAATAGTGTTGTTACTGGACCCTGTTCACTGGACCCTTCCAATTGAAGAGCACCCTACTCCATCGTCTGGGTATGTCAGAGCCTTTTATAGGACTTGAAGAGCACCCTTGGTACTTACCAAAACCACAATCACCCAGCTTTTTCAATCACTCTTCTCTGATTGCTCACCTTGCAACTGAAACATTATTACCAAGCCAAAACACACAGTAGAAATCCATTGCAAATAGTGTTGTTACTGGACCCTTCCAATCAAGTACTCATCGTCTGGGTATGTCAGAGCCTTTTATAGGACTTGAAGAGCACCCTTGGTACTTACCAAAACCACAATCACCCAGCTTTTTCAATCACTCTTCTCTGATTGCTCACCTTGCAACTGAAACATTATTACCAAGCCAAAACACACAGTAGAATCACTCTTCTCTGATCCAAAACACACAGCAAATAGTGTTGTTACTGGACCCTTCCAATCAAGTACTCATCGTCTGAGTATGTCAGAGCCTTTTATAGGACTTGAAGAGCACCCTTGACTGATTACCATCTGTATGGTCCTGCAGTTTTACTGGAATGGAAGGTGCAAGAAGCAGAGATTTTACTGACTTGAAACTTTCTGCTGTTGTCTGGAGTAAGCATTCGAATGTAAATATATTTCTAGTCAAGCATGCTACG